>DWHD01000003.1:0-10144 GCA_018247555.1 Jera tricuspidata | reverse complement strand
ATCAAATAAATACTTTAGAAGATATTATAGATTTAAAATTATACGCCACCATAGCATCATATAGGCTACTTTTCATCGTAGAATTCCCGCGGGGTCGGGATTTACTCGGGAAAAACTTCGTGACGCACTGATTTCCACGCAGGCGAAGCCGCGGGCATAGCTAGTGGAATATAAAAAAAACATGAAATAACAGAGAAAAATCAAGATGAATGAAAAGACTAAAAAAAAGGACCAAAAAGAAAAAGTGTGGATACTTCATCGAATATACTCGTAATTATGAATGTAATCGATAATAGTGACAAAATTGTTGAGTTTTATAAAGAAATGCCATTCGCATTTCTACTAAATTCTGAACGACATTGCGTATGGGTATGGGCTATTATCAGTCGAAATTTTCGCGCAAACGATTGTTATGTGTTCGATTATGCTTGCGTGAATCCATTACGTTACGCCATTTTTGCATTAGAAACATCAATGAAATTTCATTTGGTTTTGTAAATTGATTTTCGTTGTCAGTAACGTCCAAAAATATTTCAGAGAACATTTCGCAGGTGTGGCAGCCATGATGCATTGGTATCTTGAACTGTAACAAGGTGAGTGATATTGAACATTGATAGGAAACGAACCTATAGGTTACTGAAGTAAATGGTGACATACCACTGGGGTATTTTTGTGTGTTTCTAAACAGTATACAACATTGGTATAAATCTTCTATATACTCGTATATATATAGGAGATTTACAGCGATGTATTGACTCATCATGATATCTCTGGAACCATAAGACCTAGAGACTTGAAATTTGGTAGGAATATTCCTATCAGTGAGTAGAGGTCAGCTAAGAACGGATTTTACGAAATTTCACCCGCAAGGGGGGTTGAGGGTGTACGGAATCGTACATTTTAGTTACCTATTAAATATAACAATTGATTTGAAGAGAGTGCATTATTGGCAACCGCACGAGACGGACGCGGCGAGCGCGAGTCGTCTAACTGGACAGTCGCTAATAAAAACATTATCTACGTACAAATCAAGTACTTTATTTATCGCCGTGAGCCACAACCAACTAACTGACGTACAAGACCAACTGGTACTGTACATTTTGGTCCTTCGAACCTTGCACTCAGTGTGTTTGTGACCTTAAGTTGCGATAGCAAATCGGTTACCTGGCCTCCCACAAGCGGGTCTCCCCAGGCTAATTGAGAAGGTGCCTATTTCGTAGCGGCGGGTTGCCGATTCATTGAGTGCCACGGACCTTCAAGAGTCAATCGAACACAATCGTAACTGCGAGCTGTGACGAAGAACACTTGAAGCAAAGAAGATTAAGGAAAACTGCCTGTCTTCGTGTCCCGAACCAACGCCTACAACTTACAATGGAAGTACTTACAGAACAAGTGCAATGTTTCGAAAGTATTAAAACATTGTGCACTAACTACAAGAAAGATAGCATCAAGAGAAAAACTGTAGATTACTTAAACTCGCGTCTTTCATCCCTCGAACAACAGTGGATAGATTTTCATGAACGAAATGAACTGTTAGTGCGTGTACTTGAAGAAAAAGATAACATCAGTTACTTTACGACCAATGTGTATGGAAAAACAAAACAACTATACGAAACAACTAAGGCAAATATAATGGATTCATTGATATCTCACCGACAAAGGGATGAAGGTACGAAACTGGAATTAAGTGTGGACTTCGATCTGTCTGGGATATTTGAGGATGAACCCAATGAAAAAATACAACTGTTGGTAAGTCGCCAGAGATGTAACTTTAAAGCGCTGGAAAGAGCAATGTCAAAAATAAATATTGAATTAATAACGGATAAATGGGAACTAGAAGATCATCTTACAACCTTGAGAGGGAAGTGGGAGCCTATTGACAAATTACACTGGGAGTTAGAGGACATCCTGAAGACTTCGAGTTCGCACGCAGACTACTCATTAAAATTTGACAGCATAGAAAGAAAATACGACCATTTGCGGAAGCAACTTAACACTAAGATGTGGTCGAATATTCACTATCAACAATCAACCCCAAAAATGGATATACCGGAGTTTTTTGGTGACTATATACACTGGATCTCGTTTAAAAATTTATTTTTGGAAACCATACACAAAAACCCTACCATTACAAAATCGCAAAAGATGCAGCACCTTAAAACAAAACTGAAGGGCGAAGCGGAACGTTTAGTGCAACATCTTACAGTTAGTGCTGAAAACTATGATTCATGTTGGGAAATTCTATCCCATAGATATGATAATCGCCGCCTTCAATTCACATCGTTCATAAACGCAATGCAGCAGCTACCTGTAATTCAATATCCCACTACGTATAATTTAAAGAAATTGCATGACGTCATTACCGAAAGTCTGAATGGATTGACGAACATGGAAGTGGATGTGACAAGCTGGGGTCCAATCATCGTACATTACATGTCACAAAAATTAGACGCCGCTACTTTCAACGAGTACACGAAAGAAATTCAAAACAATCGAGACTTGCCCAACTTAACGGAGTTCCTATCGTTTTTGGAAAGCAAATTTATGGCCCTCGAAACTATGAAAGGTCGCCATAATAATGTTATTGATAATCCTCAAAAACAGATTAGTAACACGCAGTTCAACAAACCAACAAACAAGCTTCGTCATAACTACAATTATCGCACCTACGATGAGAAACACTTTACGAAGAAATCAACCTTATTTAAAGACAATAAAGATCACTCAAACGCTTTCTTTACTGCATTTGGAAATTGCCCATTATGTGACGGCAATCACGTTCTTATGCAATGTACAAAGTTCATCGAAATGAGTACTTCACAGCGAAACAATACCGTTGCAAAACTGAAAGTCTGCAAAAACTGTTTATACAGTCACAAACATATGGAATGTAATTCATCAAAGACTTGTAAACAATGTAATTTAAAACATCACACATTATTGCACATTACTAAAAAGCCTTATGAGCCGACTTTTAAAACTCAACCTTCGACCTCAGCGCAACAAGGCTCTCATCATTTAACTACGAAGAACATGGAAGTACTACTCACTACAGTAAAGATAAAGGTCAAAGCCCAGGACGGGACCTTCGTTACTCTGCGAGCCCTCCTGGACCAGGGATCACAAGTTAATTTGATAACAGAAAATGCGGCGCATCTACTTCGGCTACCACGAGACAAACTGAATGCTACAGTATCTGGAATAGGATCCGTATCTGGAGACTGCAAGGGACGCGTCCAACTCACGTGTCAGTCAATACACAACGACTATACATTTTGTACTCAAGCGCTAATACTAAAAAGACTAACAAAAAACATACCTAACTGTACCTTTTCGAAATTAAACTGGCCGCATCTTCAAAACTTGAAACTGGGGGACCCTGACTATAACGTCAGTGGCTCCATTGACATACTCTTCTCAGCTGATGTTTATGCTGAGATTATAATGGACGGTGTCTTGAAAGGAGATCAAAACTCACCAGTTGCGCAACAGACTCAGCTGGGTTGGATTCTGTGCGGAAGACTACAAAATTTTAATTGTCACTTAACCATCATCGACCTCTCTGAATTGTCGAAATACTGGGAAAACGAAGATATAATCCAAAGTACTGAGGACATAAGTATGGAAGACCAGTGCGAAAGATACTTCAATGAAACTACAACGCGCAGTTCTGACGGAAAGTACATAGTAAAAATGCCCATGAAAAACAACATTATGACTGAACTCGGAAAATCAAGGCCAACCGCCGTATCACAATATTTACAGCTGGAAAAACGACTGGCAAAGAATGAAAAACTATATATTATGTACAAAGAATTTATTAACGAGTACTCTGAATTAAAACACATGAAGCTGTCCTCTCAAATACCTACAACTGGTGGTCCAGAGTGTTATTTGCCTCATCATGGCGTCCTACGAGAAAACTCTGTTACTACGAAACTGAGAGTAGTCTTCAACGCGTCAAGCAAAACATCAAGTGGATGTAGTTTAAATGATTTGATGGAAAAGGGGCCTAATCTACAGAAAGACATTCAAACTTTAATTTTGAAGTGGAGGACGTATAAATACGCCTTTACGGCTGATATAGAGAAGATGTATAGATGTATCTGGATTTCAGAAGATCAACAACAACTTCAAAAAATTATATGGCGTTCTACTCCGAAAGAAACATTGAAAGACTACACCTTATGTACATTAACATACGGTACAAAATGTGCGCCGTGGCTAGCAATGCGAACACTCAAACAGCTGGCATTGGAAGATGGTCATAAGTTTCCGGCCGCGGCAAAAACATTGCAAAATGAATTCTATGTCGATGACTTAATAAGCGGCAGTAATTCCCTAGAAGGCGCCAAAGAATTACAAACTACTTTAATAGAATTACTAAAACGCGGAGGTTTCAATTTGAGGAAATGGTCATCTAATTGCTTTGAATTACTGGAACAATTAAACAAAGATCAAATTTCTACGAATAATACTTTCGATTTCAAACAAGAAAACTCTACGAAAACGCTAGGCCTTAGATGGAATCCTAACTCAGATACATTCGAATTTAATTGGAACTTGAACAATAAACCGGAAAAACGATTAACAAAAAGAAACCTACTTTCTGAGATATCACAACTTTACGATCCATTGGGATGGCTTTCTCCAGTCACTATTACGGCAAAAATCATATTCCAACAAGTGTGGAAACAACAACTGGAATGGGACAACGAATTACCAACGACGATTCAAAACGACTGGAAAAAATTGAGATCAAACATGCTTTATCTAAAAGCGATAAAAATAAAAAGATGGATTGGTAGTTCTGCACAATTGATTGATCTATGTGGTTTCTGCGACGCAAGCGAAAAGGCCTACTCGTGTGTGGTATACACACGCGTCATCGATGAAAACGGAGAATACGTATCGAACTTACTTGCCGCGAAAACTAGGGTTGCGCCTCTCACACAAAAAATTAGTCTGCCTCGCTTAGAACTGTGTGGCGCTCTATTGCTATCTCGCTTAATAGAAAAGGCAAAGGATTCACTGCAAGGGCACAACGTCACTATGTGGGCATGGAGCGATTCCAAAGTTGTCTTGGCATGGCTACAGGGAGACACAAATAAATGGGAGAAATATGTCAAAAATAGAGTCCAAAAAATAAAGCAGGTGATTCCGCCCCAACAATGGTCTTACATTCAATCGAAGAGTAACCCTGCCGATTGTGCAACGAGAGGAGTGGATCCAAAGAATCTGTTGGACTTCAAGCTATGGTGGAATGGGCCAGCGATATTAAGCACTTTTATGGGATCCATCGGAAAGGAACCTATTAACTGCCTTTTTACAACCGATATCGACATGAAACAAAAGGCGCCAACCCTACAGCAACACAATAACAACGACAACTTCATTACTGACCTAGTTACCAAATACAGTTCATTTACACGTATTAAACGCATCGTGGCATGGATTATGCGATTTATTTCAATAATTCGAAACATGAAAACAACTGTGAAACCTGACGCTGCGCATTGTAAAACATTGTTACCTAATTACCTGACTACAAGAGAATTACTCACTTCAAATAAAGTAATCATTAGTTTTATGCAAAGAAAGGAGTTCGAAATGGAATACAACATGTTGACTAAAAAACAACCCCTAAGTATTAAAAGTCCAATGTACAAGTTAAATCCTTACTTGGATGAAGGAGTCATACGTGTAGGGGGCCGCCTGTATAAAACTAACCTGCCTGTTGGCATGAAGAATCCGGTAGTTTTGCCACGGAAGAGCAAACTGACCCAACTCGTAATTGAAGAGGCCCACACTGCTACCCTTCACGGCGGGGCGAGGCTGACTCTGGCGTACATTCGTCAGCGTTACTGGATCATAGGCGGGAACCGAGCAGTAAAGACGCAACTTCGGCAGTGTGTGCGATGTTTACGATTTAAACCAGCTAACAATTACCAACTGATGGCAGACTTACCACCGCAACGAGTCATCCCCTCGCGCCCGTTCACTCATTGCGGGGTTGATTTTAGCGGCTGTGTGGATGTCAAATTAAACAAAGGAAGAGGAGTGAAGACTTCAAAGGGATACATTGCCATTTTCGTATGCATGGCTACGAAAGCCGTGCACATTGAACTTGTATCAGACTTGAGCACCGAAACTTTCCTCGCCGCTTTCCAGAGAATGTGTGCTAGACGTGGAACACCAAAACACGTATATTCAGACTGTGGGACCAACTTCATTGGGGCCTCCAGAGTATTGAAAAACGAGTATGAATTATTTAAAATGGAACTGACGTCAGAATTTTTCGAAGAAATTGGAAAACTTGAAGTAGAATGGCATTTCAATTGCCCAGCGTGGCCCAGCGCTGGCGGGCTCTGGGAAGCTGCGGTTCGTTCAATGAAACACCATCTACATCGAATTTTGGGAGAACAAAAACTTACCTATGAGGAGTTTGCAACGCTACTCACTAAAATAGAAGCATGCATGAATTCGAGGCCTTTATGCCCACTCACCGAGGACCCTGAAGAATTTTACAGTCATTTGAGCCCAGGGCACTTTTTAACTGGTAGTCCGACGTTGACGTTGCCGCTGTCAAACTATGAAAACGAAAGGGGCTTAGACTTACGAAAAAGATGGCAGCTAACTGAGCATATGCTACATCAATTTTGGAAATCATGGTCGAGCGACTACTTAGCTCAACTCCAAGCAAGGAGCAAATGGCAAAAGCCAACAAAGAACATGGCAATAGGTGACATTGTCTTGGTGAAGGAAAATAATCTTCCACCGGGAAAGTGGGCAATGGGGAAGGTGATCGACGTACATCCCGGAGAAGATGGTCACGTGAGAGTTACCAGTGTCAAAACTCAAGCTGGCATTCTCAAGAGGCCGGTCGTAAAACTATCAAAATTATTACCACCCGATCATGAAGAGAAACAAGGAGAAACTAAGACCTCGACCTCCAATAAGAGATGCATCTCGCCGAAAAAACAAAGTTTATTTGCTATGGTGCTTTCATTTCTAACGATATTTTCATTAATAACTGGATTGCATTGCGCTAGCAGTGACGTCACTAAGAATATAACAACGGACGCACCGATCACCGACCTCGGCCGCGAGCGCCCAATTTACTACGACACCATCGGAAAAGTACAACTTATTCACGATGAATGGATTCTACTTGCATACTATAACTTAACTGCGTATTGGACAGCTACTCAAGAACTTACAAACTATTTGGAAGAGGTGAAAACCCTGTGTCAAAAATTGGATCGAAGATATTGTGAGAGTACTATACAGCAACTATCTCATGACATGGAACTACTAAACTACTACAATGCTATCCTGCTCGCTCCGCACAAACACTTATCTGATCGTAAGAAACGCGGTCTGGTTGATGGCGTGGGTTACGTCGCTAACAGCCTTTTCGGATTATTAGATCAACGATTTGCAGAAAAATACCAACAAGATATTCAATCAATTAAAAAAAATGAGAAATACATTCTAGAACTAACAAGAAACCAAACCACTGTTGTTGAGTTGGAAAATGACATCATCAAGAAAAGTGAAAGGAACATCCAAGATCAATTTAAAATAATTAACCAATTTATGAATGACACAAACATGAGATTGGCTAACATTGAATCCCGCATTGGAACGGTGATGGCCACGAACTACTACAATTCTGTGGCGCTCACAGCTCACTTATTATTAACCAATTTAAGAAACATCCAAGAAATGCTTTTCAACGCTTTAGTCGATATATACAAAGGTCACATAGACGTTCATCTCCTCACGCCGGTCAACTTAATCCGACAGCTGAATGAAATCTCGGGAAAACTGCCGAAAACGTTAGCTTTTCCCGTAGAAAGTATTCAAGATCAGATAAAAGATGTATACAAGTTACTGTACATGAAGGCTCGAGCTACTAGCTATTATTTTATGTTTGAAATCCATATTCCGTTAACCAGTGATGAAGAGTTTACTCTTTATCGACCCATCCCTTTGCCTCTGAAAACGGCAGAAGGTAATACCGTTAAATATGTGTTTGTGTCAAACAAATACATCGCTGTCAACTTCAGAAAAAACACTTTTATTAGCTTGAGCGAAGATAGAATGAACCAATGCATTCAAAGGAGCACCGACAACTTTGTATGCAGTCTAAATGTGCCAATCAGAAATTTAGAAAGCAAAGCTGCACCCTGCGAAGCTAAACTTTTAAGTCACCTAACATCATCACCATGCATCATACGAAGAACTAAATGCGAAGAGACTTGGATCGAGTTACACTCCACGAACACATGGCTCGCGACGTGCTGCAACTCATGCGTGCTCCGCACTGTCTGCGCCGGCGAGATTGCTTCTCACCAGTTCAACTCATCTGCACTCGTCACACTGACACAAGGATGTGTGATACAAAACAGTGACTTGAGTATCTACGCTCATAACATGTACCAAAGTGACTCGAGAGTCGACTTATACCTGCAGAAAACACCAAAACTAAAAAATTCTATAAACCACATCTTCAGCTCTCAACGGACACAGCAACTCCTACAGCTGTCGGAAGATGGAACACAGGAAGTCATTGAAAAGCGGCTCAATGAATTGAAACGTAGTGAGATTCAATTACCGGCAACGATCAACCAGCACGACATCCATCAGTATACGCTGTGCTACACAATACTAGCAGTGGTTATTATAATCGTGGTGGTGTGGGTTGTTAAGAAACGGAGCGGGTGCAGAAAGTACACGACAGAAACACGCCCACAAAAAGAGAGTTTCGATCTGGAGCGTTACGACGCAAGGGAGAAACATGAAACCGTTACGCCCAACCAACACCAGACTGAAAATATACCGACGGCAGCACCGCGCCCTCAGCCACAGCCTCGACGGGAGCAAGAAGACGACGTTGTTTTTAATTTTAATTAATTTATAGTTTAATAATTAATAATCGTTTTAAGCCTTTTACTTTACTTGCTTATTGTATTTACCTTTTTTACTTTACTTAAATTTCTTATTGTGTTTGAATTTACTTACTTAACTATTCTGTATTTTTTACTTAATTTAACGACTCTCCCTCGTGCGATCATCTCTTTCGGGGTTGGCAATATGTACGGAATCGTACATTTTAGTTACCTATTAATTATAACAATTGATTTGAAACGAGTGCATTATTGGCAACCGCACGAGAAGGACGCGGTGAGCGCGAGTCGTCTAACTGGACAGTCGCTAATAAAAACATTATCTACGTACAATAAAGTACTTTATTTATCGCCGTGAGCCACAACAAACTAACTGACGTACAAGACCAACTGGTACTGTACAATCCGATTGAGTTTAACATGTTTCTCGAGAACAAATGAAAATGTAACCCTAAGGCAGAGCTACAGAGCAAAATAACCATTAAAAATGTCGTGTGTCGAGTTTTCTATTAAATTTTTTACATAAACGGTAACAAAATTACAAATGTGTATAAGATGTGTGTTTCATTACGCATTTACATGTAAGAGTTTAATTAGTTTCTGCCTTTTATATTTGTGCGCTTTAAAAACTGGGTTGAATGAAATGCACGTCGAAAACTTGAAATGAAACGATAAAACCGGCGGAACATTTAATTACAATAAATCTCGTGCACTTGTGTCTGTAGCCGCATAGTTGCACGAAGCCTGCGGCGCCCGAAAGTTGAACACTAAATAATAATGTGGCACATGTTTAAATAATTTATAGGAATTTATGTAATACCGACTGCAAGTTATATACCCCATTTCGAAATGAATTATTATCTAAGGCAGCGGGGTAGATAAGCGTGGACGCCGCTTCGTTGGGGCAGGGCGCCTCGGATGAAGGCTTATCTAATTATTTTGTCATTTATGCAGATATAAAGAGATTTAAAGTAGGTTTAACTCTTTGTTGTACTGCACCATCGCTATGCCTGTTTCTGTCTTATAACAGCAGTGTTCACACTATTTTTGTTATTTGAAGGGTGTGGTGAGGCGGAACACTTTTTGAGGCGCTCCATCTTAGTGCTCAGGAGTAGCAACACAACTGTGATTAACTGCAGATAGCACCTCTGTTTTGTTTGGAATTGGTCACACATGTGCATGGTTGGCAGTGACCACTTAACATCAGGTGGCCGGCATGCTCTTTTGTTACT
>DWHD01000002.1:0-10688 GCA_018247555.1 Jera tricuspidata | reverse complement strand
TGCATATTGTTCTCTAGATATTCCATTACCTTCATTAAGAAAATGTATACCTGTCCCCGAAAATAAAGTATGATAGGCTGCAGTAAATATATTATTCTCGAATGATGGTTGCAAAGCCTTTGAAGGTATTTGTTGGCCATCAATGTATAAACAAAATGTATTCATAGTATAATTTTCAAAATTGAATGGATTTTTAGTGAGACTTCCATTGAACGCTGCGTTATTTACAAATCCAACTATACATCTTTTAGGTACTTGCCCCAGAAAAATGTTGTCAAGAGTCTTTCCCTGAACCCCTGATGGTATAGTTAAAACTTTAACTTCAGCTCGAGTAATAGGATATTTAGCTGTAGTAGAGGCCAAGACTTTTTGATGTGCGAGTAGTACAGTTGGATTTATTCGTGCTCTACGAACAATAAGACTTGCATCAGTGATGCAAACTTTACATTTTAAATCTGTAGAAGAACCCATAAGATTAAAAGATTCTCTTGAACGAATTAATTTGACACTCATTTGAACACCATTAATCAAAAACTTTTCTTGGTTGAATATATCACCATGAAGATGTCCAATCATTTCTATTTCTTTGCTGTCACACGCTAGTTCTTGTCGTTTCAGAAACCCTGGATTATTTTCATCGGTTGAGTTCATTTTTCCAGCTGCATCTTCGTGCCAAAGGCTACAAGTCAAGTGAGATCCTTTCGCTGCAGGAGAATAGTTCAGCAGAGTTTCCAAATAAGCACGGTAAGCATATGTATTGTTAGGTGGTGACACAAGTTTTTGATTTAAATATACATCTAATTGACTGAATATTGAGTGTAACCAGTTATTCACTGGTGCTATGGCAGTTGATGCCGCAAGTTTTGATGAATCCAGGTTAACTATTTTAGCTTTTACATGTAATAATGTATGCGATAAATCTATGTAATCGTCACCTGTTCCGGGCACTTGAAATTCTATGGGGCCATCATCGGCAAGAGATGAAATTGGTTTGTAATGTATCCAGATACCATTTTCAATGCTCGTTTGAGTTGATGGTAATGCAAATAAATCTAGTTCTGATTTTATGCATTCACAAGAATGGCTATGTAAGAACGACATGCTTAAATGTTTTAATTATGAAAATATATCTTTTATATTGGTAGGAATGGCACCCAATTTTTTAATAGCTTTCCGTTTAGCTGCTGAGCGTGGACTGATTGAAGATATACGTTTCCTTTTCGTTATATACCCTGATCCAGACATGTTAATTCTATCAATTCTTTCGTCTACTTTTCGTTTTAAATTTGAACTAGCTTCTTTGAGACGAGACTTAATTGAATCCTCCATGGGCTGTGCACTAACTAAGTCCGATAAAAGACCCACACCAGCGCTTAATGCTTCTTTTCCTATAACCCTAGCACCACTAGAAAGCAAAGGTAAAACCGATCTGAACAAGCCCCCTAAAAAACTACCAATACCATGACCACGTTGAAACGCTGCTCCTTTATATATTACCCCAATCCCAGAACCAGCTTGATGAGAATAATAATGTTCGTAGGGGCAAGTCATATTATTATGATGAGAATAAATTGTCATGTTTTTTAAAGTGAAGTTTGATACACACTGTTCCAAACTGGAATGGTATTTTTTGACCCGTGCTTGATCTTATATCTATTTCAATTGTATCAAATTCTCGTCGCATGACTGGTAAATAGTGAGGAGGTGAAAAAACATGCATCTTATTCGCTCCATAAATATATTTTGCTGGATCTAATGGTATTATTCTAAGTAAAGGAGTCATGACGTCACCTACTATCTGTGGCTCAACTATATCACAATATACAAATAGTTGTGATGGTAAGCCTAAATGTAAATTTGCAGGACACTTTCCTGTGCTCTTTTCAACGAGATTCCTGTCAGGTTCAAACCCAAGTTGAAAGGCCAGTTTAGGAGATAACTTTAATGATCTTATTGACTTATCAGCAACAGCAACGTAAACAAATTTTGATATTTCGTCATATCGAAATTTTATATTTTCTTTTATATTATTTAAAGCTACTAAAATATGATTTATGTTGTCATAATTCGTTGCTGGAATGTGGGTCTTATAATAAACCAAAGATGCTTTTTCTTCGCTTGGCATGGTCATGGTTTTTGAAATATATATAATATTTTCATGTTCTTGAACGGTAAACATGGTACATGGATATTGAAATTCAACAATTCCAACCGACCATTCCCCATCTAACTTCAGAGGTTTTGGTAATTTTGTTGAAAACATAGTTGTTTTATTATCGGGAAAGTATTCTATAGAACTGTTACTAAGCAAAGTTAAATAAAAACTTTCCTTAATCATATTTTTTTCAATTCAGAGACCAACACCCAACTATTAAATTTATCTGGATAACCTTTCCACTTCACCAACACTTGCTTTCTGTTTCCAGAATATCGTGTACTAATTATTTTATCTATTTTATACCTTGAAGTGGGGTTATAGCATACTTTTTGTAACTCCTTTTCATAAAACGTCCCACTTATTATTTCATTTTGTAAGTCTTTCAATGTGTATACAACCCATGGAGACCGATCTATAATGGAGGATATAATAAATATTTCATCGCTCCAATTGGATTCGTACCCTTTTTGAAATATATGCTTATATTTTGTAATTCTAACATAGTCACCGATGTGAAATTTGGGTAGTTGTGTTGTTTTCTCTTTTTGTTTTTTATTCCTATCATATAAATTTGTCCACACGGTCATAATATTATTTGTGTTAACATCACAGGGACACATTTTAATACTTGAATGATAACTATGGTTGTATGCAAATATAAAGTCTTGTAAAACATCGATATATTTATAAGTATTATTGTGTGTAAAATAACGCCACATTTTCATTTTGAGGGTTCTCTGAAATCTTTCAACAATACTTGCTTTAATATCAGGGTTATTAGTAGTATAGTAATTAATGTTTTTATTGTTTAAATATATCTGCACGTCCTTGGAAACAAATTCTGTACCCTTATCGGATTGGATATGCAGGGGTTTTGTATTGGCTTCATTAAAAATACTTTCAAAACATTCTTTAATATTAATGGAATTTTTATTTTTCATAGCTCTAACAAATGCATATTTGCTAAATACATCAATAACACAAAGTATATAGTTAAATCCATCGTTGTACTTAGAATAATTTCTCAAATCACTTAAGTCCGCTTGCCAAAGAACGTTAAGATTTGATAGTACGTATTTATTACGAGGAAACTTTCTTGTAACCGGTTTATGTAGAGTATACGCTTCTTGTGCTTGTAACCAATCTTTCACATCTTCTCTTTTCATTTTTCCCTTCATAGCTTTGGCTAATTTGTCGATACTACCGAATCCAGCAGGGTGTGAAGGATTATAATAAATACTATTTATTTCTAATAAGGGCTCCATCTCTCCCAGTCTAATTTTTTATTGGGTTTTACTTTTTCTCTTTTACTACTAATTGGCGTTGAAATCGGATCCTTCTGTGGTGTCAAAGCCTTAAGTGCATCTATTTCTAACTGTGTTATGAAGATGCTTCTTTTTGAATTACCGAGGTAAGCAATTGGAATATTAAGTTCTTTCAATATGGTTGCAAATTTTTGCCATCCTACTGGATCAGTTTTTCTAGATGGTCTAATAAAGTCACTCACCAAATCTATAATATTACTTCCAGGAATTTTGTTTTTGTCTATAAACACTGTACCCTCGTTATCCCAATTAATCCTATCTTTGTGATCAGACAAGGAACCTAACAATAGCTCACCTTTCTTTATATATGTTTTAGGTATTACTCTCAGTATTTGTTTTGGTGTATAGGACAGTGTATGTACCTTTTCCTGCTGATTTATTTCACCCAAGATTCTCTTCGGAGTTTGTTCAGCAACTGCATTAGTGTTAGCTTCTTCCTGTTGTTTTATATCATCGAAATCTTTCTCAAGGTTATGTTTATTGGTATTATCAAAATCCCAGTTTTTATTGTCACTTTTTATAACAGTACTATCGATATCAACACTAGTATTAATATCATGAGAATTAGTAAGGATAGGTAATTCATAAGGTTTCCGTTCTTCTTGAGAGTGGTGTAGGTACCTTTGTAAAATTTGTAAATAGAGGATACACTTTTTTCTATCTTCCATATTACTTTGTAAAATATTTTGCATTTCGGTGTCGAGTCTAGACATGGGACTGTCTGACATTTTGTGTTGATTAATTTTCTCGATTAAACTTGGATCTATAAGCAACATTTTCTTAGCATGCTCCATGGTTATATAAGACAATTCACTAGTGCACTCAAGACTGAACCTAATACTATTGGTAAGAAAGATCCACCTTTTTGTATAATAATATTTTTGCGGATTTTGTTTGTAGTTTTACGTACTAATTGACGAAGTAAGTTTTTGTATTTTTTCAATTTATTCTTTTCTTTTTCTTCAAGATGTACTTTACCTTGTAAAACGTTATGGATACATTCACAAATACAATTTATCTCATGTTCGTTGCAGGATTTTAAAAGTGCTTTTTGATATTTTGGTTTAAGAATATGAAGAGCTTCTAGAAATTTTTTATGCGTCTTCAAGGTTCGAGACATTATTTAAAAATGATTGGAATTTCTTGACGTTTTGCATATTTAAACCCTTTTGTGTGTATGTATACAGTACAGTAACCATCAGAAGGAAATATTTTTGTTTTAAATCTACACATATCATAAGTATTTTGTTTCAAATCCATCATTAAATATCCATGTGCTTCTTTAGTTGCATCTTTATACGAATCTTCCATGAATTTAGTATTTTCTGGTGATACTTGTCTTGCTAAGTGTCGAATTTGTGTTTTGTCCCGTGGATTTTTGAAATAAATTATATAACTCGAGTTTAAAGAAATATCCCTCTGGCCTCTACCTTGATGAAATAAATTTTGAGTTATATAGAATACACTCAAATTTCTATGATGACTACCTTTAGTAAAAATGTCAACAATACGACCATCTGATTCTCTCATAAGATCATCAATGATGATGAGCTGAGGACCCTTTCCATCAAACATACTAAGATCTGGAATCCCTTGATAATAATTTACAATTTTCAAGTTATATAAAGGCTGCATTTCATCATAACACCACGTTATTTGATCGAAACTTGTACTACAAATATCCGTTACATATTTTAGAAAGTTTGTAACAAATTGCGACTTTCCACATCCACTTGGACCAGCAACGATTGCAGTAAAAGGATGAATAAAATGAAACATTGTAAAAACGAGCACACTATAAGACGATTTATTAATTAATGAGAATATTTTTGAAAATGAAACATATTTATTATAATTAAGTAACTTAAAACTAGTACACACATTAAATTATTTACACGGAAAACAATAGAAATTACCAAACCAACAAAATTATAATCATACGCTTTAATAGACACTATTAAGATAAGGTACGATACAAAGTTAATCTAAGTTAATATACATATTATACCATATTTGTAGGTAAACCATACTTTGCCATAGTTATCTAATTTTATAATGACCCCAAGCTAATGTGTCAATATCGTTAGGTAGAATGTGCCTTTTAGTATCGCTGTATGACAAACATTTTTTATTTATTTTTTGAGTATATATGATGTGTTTAATTGATTTAAATCTTAACATTGTTCCGAAATGAATATTTTTGTTAAAGAGACATGCCTTATAGTTCTGCATTTGCATATTTTTGGTAACACTTTTATTAATACCTTTAGCCTTTGCAACAAATTTCTTTTCTACATTTATTGCATACATTTTAGATCTGAGACCCACGAATTCCCTGAATATTTTCCCATTATTTTCATCTTTGAAAAAGCCTATTTTCTTTTTATTTACTTGAGGATAACCGTAAATGTTGTCAGATGTATAATCAGAAGTATCGAAGTGCATGTCAAGGTCAGGTTTTATGTCTTCATAAAAATTTTCTGTAAAAATTTGATAAATTAAACTATCTGTATCCGTATACAATAATTTATTTTTGTTTTGAAACTTAGGAATCATGTAGTTATAGTGGAAGTCATACATAAGGGTTTTAGAAATATCTAAAATACAAAATCCTAAATAAATGGGTTTATTATAATTAAGTTTGCACTTGAGCATCTGTACTGCTACCAGTTCTGATGTAAATATAGTTAAATTTTTAAAATCTGGTCTTGCAACGTAGTCATTTACACCTAAAATTTTACCTCTGTTTTCCCAATGTGTTAGTAGCTTTACATTGACTCTTTTTTCTATGTTCTCCATAGTTTTGCCGAATATAGAATTATTCATTAGTTTATAAAAATCTTTTTCGAAATCAGACTGTGCTGTTGTTCGCATATTGGTGTTTAAATCAATATATTTCCCTAACCAAGGACTTTGTTTAAACTTTAATATCCTATGGATTTTGGTTAACTTCATTCCCATATTGAGGCATTGTTTAAGATTTTTGTAATGTATTTTATACTTAATTTTATCATTTAGATTTGGAATTAATTTTATATCTTTTGAATTACCGATGCATATATTTTCGGGGCATAATGGTAAGTCAGAATGCAAATCATGGAGATCATCAGGATATTTTAAATCAACTTCTAAAACGTAACCAATATCCGATGTATCGGATACGTTAATGTTGGTCTCAGGGTTTACCCATTCAAAATCTCCAGTGGGAAGAAATTGAGACATAGCCCAACCATACAAATTGTTTGCGTCTAAATATATTAAATACGAATTAGGTTTGTTCGTATCATAGTCGTCCATAAACTGATTGTTTGCTTTCGCATAACGATTGCTACACTGAGAAACACCCCCTCTAATACCCGCTCTAAAAAATGCTATTTGTTCAAAGTCTGTTAGTAGTTCCAGTTCAATTTGAGTGTGCTTTAACATAGCATCCCAACTTAAACCCGGAGCAGTGTAATAGTGAGCGGGATCTAATCCATAGGTTTTTAAACAAAGTTCTCTAAAATTTTCAAACACATCGGTTAAGAGTAAAACATCTGTTTTAAGGTATAAGTTTGAATAATCTAACATATTTTGACAATTAAAATGATGCCAAACATCTTTAGCACGGTTATAATCTTCATTGGAAACATGAGTATCTGTTAGTGAGCTATAGAATTCACTCTGAGTTGGAAGGGACCTGAGTTCTAATGAATCGTAAGAGGTCATAAATTCATAAGGATATATTCCCTTTCTTCTTAGCAGGTTAAAGTCCTCCTCACAAAGGTAGTTTCTTTTTAATTCATGAAAGTGTTGGTTTTCGAGGTTTTTAGCTAATTGATCTAGACTACAAGATAGAAATTTAAATGAATCTACAAATCTTAGAGTTACGTGGTAATTATTTACTTTCAACGTTTTGGAAAAAGAAATATATTTCTCTTTATTTTGAGGAATTATATTTACTTCACCGTCTACAAAATTTAGAGCATGGACAATAAAATGAGAATCGTAATGACTGAGGTTATGTAAGAAAATTGGAATATGATGTGGAGTTTTAAATTTTTGTAAACAGAATTCATGTGCTACACCTCGAAAGATTCCGGTATGAAAATCAAAATCTAAATGTTTATCTTCATTCAAATTTGTTTCACATATATGACAAATATCCAATTCAGTTATTTTACTTTCGTCTTCTCGAGACAGCGGCTTAGATCGTGTAGGAAAAGAATTCTTGTTACATATTAATTTTATGTCCTCATATAAACGTCTCATAAATTCATTTGCACAATTCGGACCACTATATGTCTCATACTTTGATAAACTATCATTGTATGAACATTTTATATAATAACCAAAGCTATACACTTCATGCTTTTGAATATTATCGGTATAAGATTTAGATGGATCATTAGGACATGAATTCAACGGATTCAAAAATGCTTCAAAGTCAGCATATATAACAAATGGTATTTTCAATTTATTAATAAAATTCCCAAACTTTATTTTGTTGTTTGCTGTTGGTTTACCAAACCAGTCTTTTAGTGAATTTTGACCATCTGGCAAATATGTTTTAATATGAGCACAATCATTTTTCTGATGATCATCTAACCTTTGTTGAGTTGGGAAATGTAATAAACAACCATCACATATGTAAACTGCATGTTCTTGATTAGAAATTTGGTTGCTAACTAATCTGGAGATATTTTTTATATAACAAAAATGAGCATTTGAACCATCTCTTAGATATAATAAATTTATGTGCGGTATTTTGCGGCACTTTGTCATAACTAATGGGCCTATAACTTCATGAATTTTTTTATCCTTATTATACTCTAGTCCGAATACATTTATACTAATATTATTCAATTTTTCTATTTTTGGTATATCGGAAAGTTTTACTGGGAAAGAAATACCATTAAAGTTTAATTTGTTTGAATGCTCCATGTAAGATGAAACTCTATTGGAATTATTAGTTACGGGATATAAGGCGGAAAGCAATGCCCATTTACAACACATAACATCGGTATTTCGTACATTAATAATAGCTTTTTTTAATTTAATATCATGAGGGAGATCAATGTAAGATGTACCACGAAGAGGGTTAAATTTATTTATGTTCATTTCTAAATGTTTGATCCGTATTAAACTCCAACCACTGTCTTTTTTTTCAAAGCTACTGATTTTATTTGTAAATGTATCGACTAGTGACGAAAAAAAAATATTCAAGTCATCACCTTGAGAAATTGTATTATTAAATGTTTGAAAGTCAAAAGAGTTTTGAAGATTTTTTGTTTGTTGAGTAAAGTTTGCGTGTAATATAAAATTCACTTTAAATATAACTTGTTTTTGAATTGACTCCTCGATTAATAACAATATGTCATCTTTTATTGAATTTAAAAACAACTCAGGTGTTTTAAGCGTATCACACGACTCATTTATTTTACTTTTAATTTTATATGAAACTAACCTTTGCCCGAAAGCAGAATCTATAACTGACACATTAGATTGAGTTTTGTGAGACTTAAATAAATTATTTTTATGTAAGTTACTTTTTACGTGGTTGGCAAAATATGTTTTACTTACATATCGTTGACAAACATCACACATTACTTTTTCTATGTTTATGTTGCTCCCAGATAAAGAAGTAGATGCACCTTCATTGACTTTCATTTTCTTGGATTGAGGATTGGCACTTTCCTCAACGTTTCTTTTTAAAATGCCTCCGAACTGTACTGTTTGACTGTAAATAAAATGAAATTAATATATATGTATATATATATATATATATTTTAAATATTTGTAATAAAATAAAGTTCTATGGAATTATTATAATAATAAATTATTGTATACATACGTAGTAGGATTTTCCAACAAACAGCAAGTGTCGATTAACTCATCATTGTACTCGGAATTTTCAAGGGCGCTATCCTCAACCTTTTTACATATTTCGACGAGTTCATTTTCAAATTCCAATTCTTCACAAACTACTATAAGTTCGTTATTGATATCACTTTCGTCAATGATATTGTTCGGGTAAGAAACATCTTGTGCAGCCATTGCAGTTGTAACGAAATTATAGCTGGCGAAGTCGTTTATGTTCGAAGCTAAGAGGCCAACTAATAGAAAAATGGATAATATATTTTGTTTTTATATCCTAAGCAGGTATCAATATTTTATAGTGAACTCATTAACAATACTTAAAATAATCATTAAACTAACTATTATCATTATATAATTAGCAGATCGTTAATCATTTATTGTTAAAAACATATCTTTTGCAATCCTCTGCTTTTGAAATGTGTTTACTGATGTTATAAATAATATTATTCATATCATTATAGCTTTTATCCTTTTCATCACAATAGTATTTTATTCTCATATTAGCATGTTTCCAATGTTGGTTGGATGGTATACTTGTCAGTTTTTTCAAATCATATACATCAATTTTTATTAAGTGTGTTGAATTTATCCCATCATCTGCGTTAGTTGAAATGTAGGCAGTTCTACCGTCACTATGAGCTCTCGACGCCGTCGATGAAAGTCTTTTGCTTTTGGTTTTATAAGGTACATCGAATATTGAATCTAAGCTTTCATTAGATCTTTGTCTTTTCAAACCGATATTAATTGGCCTTATTTCTTGTGTAGTTTCATCATCAGATAATGTATAATAATATTGTTTGAATGTATTTTCTTCATAAAGATTCTAAAACAACAGAAAAATATACTTTAACGATCAGAGTTGAATTAAAATAAAGTCAAATCATATTAACAAAAAAAAGTAAGCATAATATTAAAAATTACATACCTCCATCGTTGAACACTTTTTCACTAAAGTCTTAAAAAAGTATTAATACCTGCTTAGGATATGATCAATGTATACTTCACCGCACTAGACAATAAACTGTTAGCAATTATTCCTCCCTTCATGCTTTTAAAGCAAATAGTTATCAATGGTCAAATATTTTTGTTTGAGATAACTGCATCCGTATGTGATAACCATAAATTACTATTGACATTCCTTTATTATCAATATGCTTTATCAGTGGTTGAAGTTCAGTTATGTAGAGTTTGATAGCGTCATTAAGATAAAAAAAAAAAGAACCGTAATGTAACTGTAGAAAATTATTGAACTTCTTTATGGTAGCAGAACCTATCATACTTTATTTTCGGGGACAGGTATACATTTTCTTAATGAAGGTAATGGAATATCTAGAGAACAATATGCA
>DWHD01000001.1:0-15733 GCA_018247555.1 Jera tricuspidata | reverse complement strand
TCTTTAATTAAATTATATATATATATATATATATATATATATATATATTCATATATAATTAGATCATTAGAAGTAAATGTTAATTACTATAAAATGGTTTAAGAGACCAGCACTTACTTTCAGTCATCTAATGATGAATAATTATTAATTCAATTAATGAAATTTTTAATTGAAATTCTTTCGATTACAATAGGTATAAATCTGTGATTTGCTCCACAAATTTCTGAACATTGTCCATAATAAATTCCAGGTCGATTAATATAAAAATTTGTTTGATTAAGACGACCAGGATTAGCATCTACTTTAATTCCTAATGTAGGAATAGTTCATGAATGAATAACATCAGTAGCAGTAATTAAAATTCGAATTTGGTTATTTATTGGAATTGAAATTCGATTGTCTACATCTAATAAACGAAAATTATTATTTTCTTTTATTTGAATTATATAAGAATCGAATTCAATATTATAAAAATCTGAATATTCATAACTTCAATATCATTGATGTCCAATAGATTTTAATGTAATTAATGGATTATTTAATTCATCTAAAAGATACAATAATCGAAGAGATGGTAAAGCAATAAAAATTAAAATAATAGCTGGTAGAATTGTTCAAATTATTTCAATTATTTGTTCTTCTAATAAGAATCGATTAATATATTTATTGAAAAATAATGATATTATTAAATAACTAACAAAAATAGTAATTATAATTAGAATAATTAAAGTATGATCGTGAAAAAAGATAATTTGTTCTATTAATGGTGAGGCTCTATTTTGTAAATTTAAATTAGATCATGTTGCCATTTCTAAAAAAAGGATAATCCTTTATAAATGGGGTTTAAATCCATTACATATAGTCTGCCATATTAGAAATTTCTTAAAATAGGTAATTCATTATATGAATGTTCTGATGGTGGTAAATTTTGAAGTCATTCAATAGAGGATGGTATATTTGTTGAAAATAAAATAATTCGTTTATTAATTATTGATTCTCAAATAATTATTATTATTATTATTATAGATAATAAAGAAATATATGATCCAAAAGATGAAATAATATTTCATGAAATAAAACTATCAGGATAATCAGAATATCGTCGTGGCATACCTGCTAATCCTAAAAAATGTTGAGGAAAAAAAGTTAAATTAACTCCTAAAAATATTGTTATAAATTGAATTTTTAATGTTAATGGATTTATAGTTAATCCTGTAAATAGTGGGTATCAGTGAATAAATCCTGCAAAAATAGCAAAAACTGCTCCCATTGAAAGTACATAATGAAAATGAGCTACAACATAATAAGTGTCATGTAAAGTAATATCAATAGATGAATTAGCTAGAATTACTCCTGTTAATCCTCCTACGGTAAATAAAAATACAAATCCTAATCTTCAATATATAGAAGGTCTATAATTAATTTGAGTTCCGTGAAGAGTTGCTAATCAACTAAAAATTTTAATTCCAGTTGGTACAGCAATAATTATAGTTGCTGAAGTGAAGTATGCTCGAGTATCAATATCTATTCCTACTGTAAATATATGATGAGCTCAAACAATAAATCCTAATAATCCGATAGCTATTATAGCATAAATTATACCTAGACATCCAAAAGTTTCTTTTTTACCTCTTTCTTGTGAAATAATGTGAGAAATTATTCCAAATCCGGGTAAAATTAGAATATATACTTCTGGATGTCCAAAAAATCAAAATAAATGTTGATATAAAATTGGATCACCTCCTCCTGCTGGGTCAAAAAAAGAAGTGTTAATATTACGGTCTGTTAAAAGTATTGTAATAGCACCTGCTAAAACAGGTAATGATAATAATAGAAGAATGGCGGTAATTCCTACTGCTCAAACAAAAAGAGGTATTTGATCAAAAGTTGAGTTTTTAATTCGTATATTAATAATTGTTGTGATAAAATTAATAGCTCCTAGAATTGATGAAATTCCAGCTAAATGTAATGAAAAAATTGCTAAATCTACAGAAGAACCCTGGTGAGCAATGTTTGATGAAAGAGGTGGATATACTGTTCATCCAGTTCCAGCTCCATTTTCTACAATTCTTCTTGAAATTAGTAATGTTAAAGAGGGGGGTAGTAATCAAAATCTTATGTTATTTATTCGTGGAAAAGCTATGTCAGGAGCTCCTAATATGAGTGGTACTAATCAATTTCCAAATCCTCCAATTATAATAGGTATAACTATAAAAAAAATTATAATAAAAGCATGAGCTGTTACAATTGTATTATAAATTTGATCATCTCCAATTAATGATCCTGGATTTCCTAATTCAGTTCGAATTAAAATTCTTAGTGAAGTTCCAATTATTCCTGCTCAAATTCCAAAAATAAAGTATAATGTTCCAATATCTTTATGATTAGTAGAATAAAATCATTTTCGCTAAAAATAAAATGGCTGAGGAATATAAGCGGTAAATTGTAAATTTATTAACAAGATTTGATTCTTTTTTATTAATAAATAAATTTGTTTTATTTTAAATAATTAGTTAGTTTTATATTCAAATATGATTTAAAATTGCAAATTTTAAGGTATAATTTTTAATTGTTAAGGCTTAAAGAATTGTTCTTTATATATAATTTTGAAGACTATTAGTTTAATTAACTTAAAACCTTATATAAAGTAAAAAGTTCTAAGAATTATTCCTATATTGGAAATTAGTCTAATTAATATAATAAAAGATAAATATTTATTTTTAATAAAAATTTTTAATCATTTTAGTTTTAAATAATTAAATATTAAACAGGCATAAGTAATACGAATATAATAAAATAATGTAATTAATCTTATTATAATGAAAATTAATAAGACAAAATAAAATTCGTTTATAATTATAAAATTAATGATTATTCATTTTGGGAAAAATCCTAAGAAAGGTGGTAAACCTCCCAACGATAAAAAATTCATAAATATAAAAATTTTTAGTAAAAAATTTAAATTAAAAATAAATAATTGATTAATAAAATAAATATTTAATAAGTAAAATATAAAACATATTATTCTAATTAAAAAGGAGTACATTAAAAAGTATATTGTTCATAATATTTCACTAATTAAAATTGAAGCTATTATTCATCCTAGGTTATTAATTGAAGAAAAAGACATTATTTTTCGTAATGAGGTTTGATTAATTCCTCCAATAGCTCCAATTATTGTATTTAAAATTATAATTAAAATTAAAAAATTTTTATTAATATAATAAGACATTAAAATTATGGGGGTAATTTTTTGTCATGTTATTAAAATGAAACAATTTATTCAATTTAATCCTTCAATAATATTAGGAAATCAGAAATGAAAGGGGGCAGATCCTATTTTTATTATTATTGAAGAATTAATTAATATTGAAAATAAATTATTAATTTCAAAATTTTTTAATAAAATTAATTTTAATAAAATTGTAAATAAAAAATTAATGGATGCAATGGATTGGGTTAAAAAATATTTTAAAGAAGCTTCAGATGCTATTAAATTATTTGATTGTGAAATAAGTGGAATAAATCTTAGCAAATTAATTTCTAATCCAATTCAACATCCTATTCAAGAATTGGAAGAAATAGAGATTAGGGTTCTAAAAATTAAGATAAATAAAAAAAATATTTTATTTGAATTAATATTATAAAAGATAAGAAATATTATATTAAAAAAAAATTGGAATTTTTTGGGGGTTAATATAATATTTATTTTTTTTTAAAGTGTTTATTAATTTAATTTATTTTTTTTTAATTCTTGGGATTTTATTATTTTAAAAATAATAAAGGTAATTTAAAATTACATAATTTATTCTATCAGAATAATCCTTTTATTTCAGGCACTTTATTAAAATTTATATGTAAAACAAATTAAAAATTAAAGTTTAAAAAAAAGGATTTTCCTTTATATTTGGGGTATGAACCCAAAAGCTTTAATTAGCTTATTTTTAATTATTTATATTTATATAAAAATTATTAATTATGGTTTAATTATATGTTTATATGTATATAGTTTAATTCTATAAAATATAAAAATCGTACATTAAATATTTAATATTAAATTAAATATATTAATTTATTAATATAAATATATATATATATATATATAATAATAATAAAATTATTTTAATTTATATAAATTTTATAATAAAAATAATATATAAATATATTATTTTTCATTAGAATAATAAAAAATTAAATAATTATTGTATTTAAATTTGAATATTACTAAAAATTACTTAATATATAAAAAAAAAAAAAAAAATTATATTTAATAATTCTGTGTGAAAAATATTACATATAGATAAAATTTATGATTTTTGAAACTTATTTTTAATTTGTTTTACATATAAATTTTAGTGTTAATTTTTAATTATTTTAATAATAATTATTTAATTAGTAGTAATTAAATTTAAAAATTTAAGAAATTAAGATTTAGTAATATTAAAATTTAATAACAAATTTTGTGCCAGCAGTTGCGGTTATACAAAAATTAATATAATTTTTTTCAGCTAATATTAATTAAAATAATTTAAGTTAAATATTATATTATTAAGTAAAATTTTAATTTAATTAAAATTTATTTTTAATTTATGAATTAATAAATTTATTTATAAACTAGGATTAGATACCCTATTATTAAAAATTTAAATTAATAATGCTAAAATATTAAATAATTAATTATTAAAACTTAAATAATTTGGCGGTATTTTAGTTCATTTAGAGGAATCTGTTTAATAATTGATATTCCACGAATAAATTTACTTAATTTTTAATATTTTGTATATCGTTGTTAAAAAAATATTTTTAAATAATAATAATATTTTAAGTTTATTATATAATTTAGTTCAGATCAAGATGCAGATTATAATTAAGAATATAATGGATTACAATAAATTTATTTAAGTGAATGTTATTTTTTAATAGTTAATTGAAATTGGATTTAAATGTAATTTTATTTATTTTATTAAAATGATTAAAAATTAAAATATGTACATATTGCCCGTCGCTTTCATTTTAAAATTGGAATAAGTCGTAACAAAGTAGAGGTACTGGAAAGTGTTTCTAGAAAGACAAATTAGATCTTGATAAAGTATTTCATTTACATTGAAAAGAAATTATTTGTTTAATTAATTTGAGGGGGAAAAATTAATTAAATAATAATTAATAAAAAGATTTTTATATTGTATATTTTAATGGGGGTTAAAGTATATTTAATAGAAAAAATTTTAAATTTTATAGTGTAATAGTATTGTGAAAGAATGATTGAAATATTTTGAAAATTTAATTTTTTTAAAAGTAAATTTAATTTGTTGTATCTTGTGTATCAGAGTTTATTAATAATAATTTTTATTTAAAAAAATCTCGAATTTAAAAGAGATAATTAATTAAAAAAGTTATTGTTTCATAAATATTTTAAATAATTAATTTGAAATGAAATGTTAATCGTTTTTAAATATATCTAGTTTTTTTAGAAATAAATTTAATTTAAAATTTTTAAAAAAAAAAATTTAATAATTTAATTATTTTTTTTTAAAAATTTAATATTTTAAGGGATAAGCTTTAAATTATATTTTTATAATTTATGTATTTTTATATTTTTATTAAAATTTTTAAAATTTATATTGTTTATAATTTATATTTTTTTATAAAAAATTTTAATTAATTTAAAATTTTTATTTTTATTTAATTTTTTATAAAAAAATATTTTTTAATTTGATAAATTTAGTTATAATGATAAAATTAGTATAATTTATATTTAATTTTAATTTAATTAATTAATAATTAATAAAAAGGAATTCGGCAAATTTTTATATTCACTTGTTTATCAAAAACATGTCTTTTTGTTAATAATTTAAAGTCGAATCTGCCCACTGATATTTTATTAAAGGGCTGCAGTATATTGACTGTACAAAGGTAGCATAATCATTAGTCTTTTAATTGAAGACTTGTATGAAAGATTTGATGAAATATAAACTGTCTCTTTATTATATTTAGAACTTAATTTTTTAATTAAAAAGTTAAAATAATTTTAAAAGACGAGAAGACCCTGTAGAGTTTTATAATTATTTTAATTTTAATTTTATTTAAATTTTTAAATATAAATTAATTTAATTATTTTGTTGGGGTGATAAAAAAATTAAATAAACTTTTTTTAATAATATAACATTGATGAATGGTAATTTGATCCATAATTTATGATTAGAAGAATAAATTACCTTAGGGATAACAGCGTAATTTTTTTTTTTAGTTCGAATAAAAAAAAGAGTTTGCGACCTCGATGTTGGATTAAGATAAAATTTAAATGTAGAAGTTTAGAGTTTTGATCTGTTCGATCATTAAAATCTTACATGATCTGAGTTCAAACCGGTGTAAGCCAGGTTGGTTTCTATCTTTAAAAAATTAAAATATTTTAGTACGAAAGGATTGAATATTTAAAATAATATTTTATTTTTAGAATATTATTAAATAGTTATTATTTTATCTATATGTAATATTTTTGCTATTTTGGCAGAAAAATGTAATGATTTTAGAATTCATTAATATATAATTTATTATATATGTAGTAATGATATTAATTGATTTTTTAAATATTATAATTGGAATTTTAATTTTAATTATTGGGGTTTTAATTAGTATTGCATTTTTAACTTTATTAGAACGTAAAGTTTTAGGCTACATTCAAATTCGTAAAGGTCCAAATAAACTTGGTTTTATTGGTTTGTTTCAGCCTTTTTCTGATGCAATTAAATTATTTACTAAGGAACAAATATATTTAAGATATTCTAATTATTTTTCTTATTATTTTTCTCCTATTATTAGATTTATTTTATCTTTAATAATTTGAATGTTGATTCCTTATTATTTTAATATAATTAGATTTAATTTGGGTATTTTATTTTTTTTTTGTTGTACAAGATTAGGTGTTTATACTGTAATAATTGCTGGTTGGTCTTCTAATTCTAATTATTCTTTATTAGGGGGTTTACGTTCAGTAGCTCAGACTATTTCTTATGAGGTTAGTTTGAGATTAATTTTAATATCTTGTATTATTATAGTAATAGGTTTTAATTTATTAATATTTAATTATTATCAAGATTTAGTTTGATTTATTTTTTTAATGTTACCTTTGAGTTTATGTTGAATATCTTCTATATTAGCAGAAACTAATCGGACTCCTTTTGATTTTGCTGAAGGAGAAAGTGAATTAGTTTCAGGGTTTAATGTTGAGTATAGAAGAGGTGCTTTTGCATTAATTTTTTTAGCTGAATATTCTAGAATTTTATTTATAAGATTAATATATAGATTAATTTATTTAGGGGGTTATTCATTAACTTTATTTTTTTATTTAAAATTAGTTTTTCTTTCTTTTTTTTTTATTTGAGTTCGTGGTACTTTACCTCGTTATCGTTATGATAAATTAATATATTTATCTTGAAAAATTTATTTGCCTATTTCTTTAAATTTTATATTATTATTTATTGGTGTTAAAGTTTTGTTTAATTAAATTATTGATTTATTTTTAGTATTATTTTAATTAAATTAATAGAATTATATTCTTTCTTAAGTTTTCAAAACAAATGCTTAATAACAAGCTCATTAATCATAAATTAAAAATAAATTTATCTCATATTTTATTAATTATAGGATTTAATAAAAAATATATAAAGTATGAAATTGTTAATATTTGTCTTGTTAAAGTGAATGGGATTTCTACAGGTTGTGCTCCAATTCAAGTTAAAAGAATAATTGTTGTTACTATAATTCAAAAAAAAATTTGATTAATAGGATAAAATTGGATTCCTTGTATTTTTTTATTGAAAGTAAATGGTAAAATTATTAAAATTAAGATTGATATAATTAATGCAATTACTCCTCCTAATTTATTTGGAATTGATCGTAAAATTGCATATGCAAATAGAAAATATCATTCTGGTTGAATATGTACAGGGGTTACTAATGGGTTTGCTGGTACAAAATTATCAGGATCACCTAATAAATATGGATTAGTTAAAGTTAAGGTTAACATTATTATTAATAAAATAATGGCTCCAATTATGTCTTTAAGTGTAAAATAAGGGTGGAAAGGAATTTTGTCTATATTTCTGTTAATTCCTAGGGGGTTATTGGAGCCTGTTTGATGAAGGAATAATAGATGAATTATAGTTAATATTAAGATAATAAATGGGAATAAAAAATGAAATGAATAAAATCGAGTTAAAGTTGCATTATCTAGGGCAAATCCTCCTCAAATTCATTGAACTAATATGTTTCCTAAATAAGGAATTGCTGACAATAAGTTAGTAATTACTGTTGCTCCTCAAAAAGATATTTGACCTCAAGGTAAAACATATCCTATAAAAGCTGTTGCTATTAAAAGAAATAAGATGATAATTCCAATTATTCAAGTATATTTATAATTAAATGATTCATAGTAAATTCCTCGTCCAATATGTAAATAAATACAAATAAAAAAAAAAGAAGCTCCGTTAGCATGTAAAGTTCGAATTATTCACCCATAATTTACATTTCGGCAAATATAGTTTACACTATAAAATGCTATTTCAATATTAGAGGTATAATATATTGTTAAAAATAATCCAGTTAAAATTTGAATAATTAAGCATAAGGCTAATAAAGATCCGAAATTTCATCATGATGAGATGTTTGAAGGAGATGGTAAATCAATTAATGAATTATTTATAATTTTAATAATAGGGTGTATTTTTCGTAAAGGTTTAAATTTATTGTTCATTAGTTAGATAGCCGTAAAGGTCCATAAAAAATATTAGTAATTTTTACTACTGCTACTAAAGTAATAAATAAATAAATAATTAATAATATTATTATTAGATAGGTTTGTTTATTATATAATTTATTTAGGTTAATATTATTTTCATTATTAATGAAAATAAAATAATTAAAGAAATTATTTAATTCTTGGGATCTGATAAAATAGTTTATTCAATTTAAGTTATTTTTTATGTATGTTATTATTCTAATAATAAAAATAAATGAAATTAATATTATAAATTTATTTATTATATTAAATTTGAATAATTCATTAGAGGCAATTCTTGATACATAAATAAATAATACTAAAAGTCCTCCTATGAAAGTTAAAAATAAAATATAAGAGAATCAATAAGTATTGATGATTATTCCTGAAATTAAGCAGGTTATTATAGTTTGTATTAGAATTACAAATCCCATAGAAAGTGGATGTTTTAAAAATATTATTATTATTGAGAGAAAAATTATAATTATAGATAGTATTAATTTAATATCAAAGAATAGTTTAATATAAAATAATAATTTTGGAGATTATAGATAAAGAAATTCCTTTTTCTTTGAAGTTTTTAAATTAAAGAATTATTTTTGATTTACAAGACCAATGTTTTATTTAAACTATAAAAACAAAAAAAATTAATGATAAATATGAGAATTTTAATTTTTATTATATTTTTAGTTGGTAATATGGTTTATATTTTTAAACATAAGCATTTAATAATTATATTGTTAAGATTAGAATTTATTGTTTTAAGAATTTATTTATTATTATTGTTATATTTAAGATCTATTGAGTTTGATATGTATATGTTAATAATTTTTTTAGTATTTTCTGTTTGTGAAGGAGCTTTAGGTATTTCTATTTTAGTTTCTTTAATTCGTACACATGGTAATGATTATTTTCAGAGTTTTAATTTATTATGTTAAAATTTTTATTTTTTTTATTTTTTATAATTCCTTTATGTTTTAAAAAAAAAATATTTTGAATGGTTCAGGTATTTTTTATAGTTATTATATTTTTATTTATAAATTTAACAATTAATATTATAAATTTTAATAATTTAAGTTATATGTTTGGTTGTGATATAGTTTCTTTTGGTTTAATTTTATTAAGAATTTGAATTTGTTTATTAATAATTATAGCGAGAGAAAGTTTAAATAATTTTAATTTTTATGTAAGATTTTTTTTATTAAATATTATTTTTTTATTAATTATGTTATATTTAACTTTTTCTAGTTTAAATTTATTTATATTTTATTTATTTTTTGAGGGAAGATTAATTCCTACTTTAATATTAATTATTGGTTGAGGTTATCAACCAGAGCGAATTCAGGCTGGAATATATCTTTTATTTTACACATTATTTGTTTCTTTACCTTTATTGCTAGGAATTTTTTATATTTTTATAAATATGAATTGTATAATTATTTATTTTTTAAAATTTTATAATTATGATTTATATTTATTATATTTTTGTATAGTTTTAGCTTTTTTAGTAAAAATACCTATATATTTTGTTCATTTGTGATTACCAAAAGCTCATGTTGAAGCTCCGGTATCTGGTTCTATAATTTTAGCTGGAATTATGTTAAAATTAGGGGGTTATGGTCTTTTTCGGGTTTTAATTTTTATACCTAAGATTTCTTTAAGTTTGAATTTTTTATGAATTATTATTAGATTAATTGGTGGTTTTTATATTAGATTAAAATGTTTATGTCAAGTGGATATGAAGTCTTTAATTGCTTACTCTTCTATTGCTCATATGAGAATAGTTATTGGTGGTCTAATAACAATAAATTATTGAGGTTATTTAGGTTCATATGTTTTAATAATTGGTCATGGTTTATGTTCTTCAGGTATATTTTGTTTAGCAAATATTAATTATGAGCGATTATATAGACGAAGATTATTTATAAATAAAGGGATAATAAATTTTATGCCTTCTTTAAGATTATGATGGTTTTTACTATTATCGGCTGCTATAGCAGCCCCTCCTTCTTTAAATTTATTAGGTGAGATTAGATTAATTAATAGATTAATTAGCTGATCTTATTTATCTATAATTATATTAATAATAGTTTCTTTTTTTAGAGCTGTTTATAGTTTATATTTATATTCTTATACTCAACATGGTAAAAATAATATTGGATTGTTTAGATTTTATGCTGGATTATCTCGAGAATATTTATTGTTAATATTACATTGATTGCCTTTGAATTTAATAATTTTTAAGGTTGATTATTTTATAATTTGATTTTACTTAAATAATTTAAAAAAAAATATTGGTTTGTGGGACCAAATATATAAGAAAATAATCTTATTTTTAGTTATTAATAAGAGTTTAAATAATTATTTTTCAATTTCAATTTGTTATATTAGATTTTTTTTTTTGTTTTTTTTTATGTTAATTAGATTTTTTTTTACTATTTATTTTATTATAAATAGTATAGTAATTTTTTTAGAATGGGAGTTAATTTCTTTTAATTCGATAAATATTGTTTTTTCTGTTTTATTAGATTGAATATCTTTATTATTTATAATGTTTGTTTTGTTAATTTCATCTTCATTAATTTTTTATAGTAAAAGTTATATATCTTCTGAATTGAATTTAAGTCGATTTATTTTATTAGTTTTATTGTTTATTTTATCAATAATTTTATTAATTATTAGTCCAAATATTATTAGAATTTTATTTGGTTGGGATGGTTTAGGGTTAGTTTCTTATTGTTTAGTTATTTATTATCAAAATTTAAAGTCTTATAATGCAGGTATGTTAACTGCTCTTTCTAATCGTATTGGTGATGTTTTTATTTTAATGATTATTTCTTGAATAATGAATTATGGTAGTTGAAATTATATTTTTTATTTGGATTTTATATTTAATGATTATTCTATAAAATTTATTGGTTTTATGATTATTATTGCTGCTATAACTAAAAGAGCTCAAATTCCTTTTAGATCTTGATTACCAGCTGCTATAGCAGCTCCCACTCCAGTATCTGCTTTAGTTCATTCTTCTACTTTAGTTACTGCTGGAGTTTATTTATTGATTCGTTTTAATAATTTATTAATTGATATATTAATTTTAAAGTTTTTATTATTATTATTTGGATTAACTATATTTATGGCTGGTATTTCGGCTAATTATGAGTATGATTTAAAAAAAATTATTGCATTATCAACTTTAAGTCAGTTAGGTTTAATAATAAGAATTTTAAGAATGGGATTATCAGATTTAGCATTTTTTCATTTATTAACTCATGCTATGTTTAAAGCTTTATTATTTATATGTGCTGGGGTAATTATTCATATAATGAGAGATAATCAGGATATTCGTATAATAGGGGGTATTAGAATATATATTCCTTACACTTCTTTGTGTTTAAATATTTCTAATTTAGCTTTGTGTGGTATTCCTTTTTTAGCTGGATTTTATTCTAAGGATTTGATTTTAGATATGTTAATGATAAGTAATTTAAATTTAATAATTTTTTATTTATATTATTTATCTACAGGTTTGACTGTATATTATACTATTCGTTTATTAATATATTTAATAGTAAATGATTTTAATTTATTATCTGTTTATAATTTATATGATGAAGATTTTATTATATTAAAGAGAATATTTATATTATTATTTATAAGAGTTATTGTTGGTAGTACTTTAAGATGAATGATTTTTTTTTATCCTTATATAATTTATTTACCTTTAAATTTAAAATTAATAGTAATATATGTTAGAATTATAGGTTTAATTTTAGGGTTTTTTGTAAGTAATATAAATATTAATTCAATTAATAAATTTTTAATTTTTTATGATTTAAGATTATTTTTATCTATAATATGATTTATACCTAATTTATTTACTTATGGTTTAAATATTTATTTTTTAAAGTTTAGTTATAAAATATTGAAAAATGTTGATATAGGTTGAAGAGAATTGTATAGAGGTTATGGAATATATAATATTTTAAAAAATTATTCTATTTTTAATATTTTAGTTCAGATAAATAATTTAAAGATTTATTTATTTAGATTTATTTTATGAATAATATTTTTATTTTTAGTTGTTATAATTAATATTTAAATAATAGAAAATTAATTTTTTTATTTGTTTAAATAGCTTAAAAGAGAAGAGTATAATATTGAAGATATTAGGGTGATTTTTAATCTTTAAATAAAATTTAAATAAAATAATATTATTATTTATTTATTAATTATTTATTTATTTATTTATAATATAAAAATAAAATAAAATATTAAATTAATATAATTGAAAAATTGAAATTAAATTGAAATTAATTATTTTAATTATAAAGTTAATAATTTAATTATTTATAAATTTATAAAAATTTTTTTTACAGTGAAAATGTAATGTTTTATTTAAACTACATAAAAAATAAACTAAAATATAAATAGAAATATTAATGAAATTTATTCACTATAATTTAAGTTAGCAGCTTAAATTTAATATATTTCATTAATTATTTAATTGGAATAATTTTAATTCAATTATATCATTAACAGTGATTTACCTCTATTTTGGTTTCAATTAAATAATTTGTTTGTATACTTATAATTGTTAAAATTAAATAAATAAAAATAAATTAAATAAGGAGTTTATAATTAACTCTTTCTTTTAAGTCGAAATTAAATGCAATAATGCTTCTTATTTTAAGATAAATTGTAAACAATAATTTTTGAATGCAAATCAAATGTTTTATAATTAAACTATAATCCTAATTAAATTTTAGTTTGTTCAATTTAATATATTTTGATTTCATTCATGGTATAATCCTATTAATAATATTATAATAAAAAAAAATCTAGTATTAATTCAGATAGTGAAATTTACTATTTTAAATGATGTAATTATTGGGAAAATTAATGCAATTTCTACATCAAAAATTAAAAAAATTACTGTAATTAAAAAAAAATGTATTGAAAATGGATTTCGAGCTATAGATTTTGGGTCAAATCCGCATTCAAAAGGAGAACATTTTTCTCGGTCCTTATTAGTTTTTTTTGATAAAATTATTGATAATAATATTATTAAGTTAGAAATAATTGTAATGATAATTAAAATTAATGTTATTAAAATAATTATTTATATTAAATTAATTTTTAAACTCTTTGATTGGAAGTCAAATATACTAAATATATTATATAAATAATTAGTTACCTCATCAATAAATAGAGATATACAAGAATAATCAAATTACATCAACAAAATGTCAGTATCATGCAGCTGCTTCAAATCCAAAATGATGTTTATTAGAAAAATGATATATATAATGTCGGATTAAACAAATTAATAAAAAAATTGTTCCAATAATTACATGAAGTCCATGAAATCCTGTTGCTATAAAAAATGTTGATCCATAAATTCTATCTGAAATAGTAAATGGAGCTTCTAAATATTCATATGCTTGTAAAATTGTAAAATAAATTCCTAAAAAAATAGTAATTATTATTCTTTGTTTAGTTTGAGAATAGTTATTTTCTATAATAGAATGATGAGCTCATGTGACCGTTACTCCTGATGAAATTAGAATAATAGTATTTAATAAGGGAATTTGAAATGGATTAAAAGGGGTAATATTTATTGGGGGTCATATAGCTCCAATTTCAATATTAGGAGATAAACTTCTATGAAAAAAAGCTCAAAAAAAAGAACTAAAAAAAAAAATTTCTGAAATAATAAATAAAATTATACCTCATCGAATTCCTTTTGAAACAATAATTGTGTGTTTGCCTTGAAAAGTTCTTTCTCGACAAATATCTCGTCATCATTGAAATATAGTTAATATAATAATTAAGTATCCTAAAATTAATAGATTAATGTTAAAATTATGAAATCATTTTACTATTCCTGTTACTAATGTTATTGTTCCAATAGCTCCAGTTAAAGGTCAAGGTCTGTAGTCTACTAAATGATATGGGTGATTATTTATTTTCATTAATTATTTAATTTACTTCATTAGAATATAAAGTTCTTAAAATAGTAATTACATAAGATTGAATAATTGCAACTGCTGATTCTAAAGTTAATAATAAAATTTGAATAATAATTAATATAATAATTAAGTAATTAGGTATATTAATACTTGTATTTCTTAAAAGTGTCAATAATAAGTGTCCTGCAATTATATTAGCTGTTAGTCGTACTGCTAAAGTTCCTGGTCGGATAATATTACTAATAGTTTCGATTAATACTATAAAAGGTATTAAAATAGGAGGTGTACCTTGAGGAATTATGTGGATGAATATGTGATTTGAGTTATTAATTCATCCATAAATTATAAATCTTAGTCATAATGATAGAGTAATAGATAGTGAAATATTTAGGTGACTTGTACTTGTAAAAATATATGGAAATAATCCTAAAAAATTATTAAATAAGATAAATGAGAATAATGAAATAAAAATAAATGTTGATCCTTTAAATCTATTAGGTCCTAATAAATTTTTAAATTCATAATGTAGTTTATTGATAATTATTTTTCATATAATAAAATGTCGATTTGGAATTATTCAAAATGATATTGGAATAAATATTATTCCAATAAAAGTTCTTAATCAATTTAATGGTATATTAAATAAGTTAGTAGAAGGATCAAAAATTGAAAATAAATTAGTTATCATTTTCAAATAAAATGTATTTTTTTTTTTAAATTATTATTTTTATAATTTATTTTATTTTCGTTAAAAATAAAATAATTTATAATATTAAATAAGATAAAAATTAAAATAAATAAGATAAATGAGATAATTCAATTAATTGGTATTATTTGGGGAATAAAAGAATATTAATATTATTATAATAATTTAAATTTGACATATTTATGTTATTTATTTAACTAATTCTTTAATTAAATTATATATATATATATATATATATATATATATATATTCATATATAATTAGATCATTAGAAGTAAA